>JAVLUE010000123.1:0-20001 GCA_034190945.1 Octodonta nipae
TGCACAGATGGACGATATGCCATTAGAAACAAGTGAAGATACTGGTGGACAAATGGCGATTAGTGATTCTATTCATCCGTTCTACCATTCCATTAGATTGCGGGTGTAAAGCTGTCGTTCGTGTTTTATTGATCTTCAATAGTTTGCAGACGTCTTGAAAAAGGGGGGACTCGAAATTTTTACCTTGGCCTGAGTGCAACTCCAAGGGAACACCAAAACGGTTAATCCACTCCATTCTTTGACAAGGACATCAGCAACGATCAAGGCTTCTTGATTCGGCAAGGCATATGCTTCTGCCCGTTTACTGAAATAGTCCATCACCACTACAATGTACTTATTTCCAGAGTCGGATTCAGGAAATGGACCGGCAGCATCAATGGCTACTCTTTCAAATGGACTGCTCACGTTAAATTGCTTCATGGGAGCTTTTGGTCGCTTCTGAGGCCCATTGCTTGCTGCACAAACCGGACATTTCCGGCACCACTCCTTAACATCTACCTGGCAGTTTACCCAATAGAAGCGTTCTCTCAACAGATACTGGTCCCAGGCTTTTTGGTGGTCAGAGACTACCTTTGACAAATGGCGGTTAATGGTTCTATTCATCTGTTCTACCATTCCATCGGATTGCGAGTGTAACGCTGTCGTCCGTGTTTTATTGATCTTCAAAAGCTTGCAGACATCTTGGAAAAGGGTAGATTCAAAATTTCTACCTTGGTCTGGGTGCAACTCCAAGCGAACACCAAAACGACTGATCCATTCCTTGCCAAGGACATCAGCAACGGTCAAGGCATATGCTTCGGCCCATTTACTAAAATAGTCCATCACCACCATAATGTATTGTTACGAAATTTACCCAAAGCCGAACCTGTTTCATTTCAGTTTTACAAAAAACGCTTTGAGATAAAAAATGGTTCTCGAAAAGACTCGGCACCTGTAGGAGTGATGATGATTTTTACGAGAATTTTCTATGCTGGTTTTATAAAGGAAGGAGGACACGATCTCGAATCAGTTGATGGAGCGAAGAGCTTATATGTAACATTGTTATTGTGATATTTGAATCAGCTGTTGTACATTCGATGTAAATAAAAGTTTCTAGAAAAGTGAAAGTAAATATTAGTTTTATAATTTTAAATTGAACCCACGGACTTTACAATGTTATTTATTTCCAGAGTCGGATTCAGGAAATGGACCGGCAATATCAATGGCTACTCTTTCGAATGGACTGCCCACGTTAAATTGCTTCATGGAAGCTTTTGCTCGCTTCTGAGGCCCATTACTTGCTACACCATTACATCTCCGGCACCAAACCTTAACATCTGCTTGGCAGTTTACCCAATAGAAGCGTTTTCTCAACTTTCCCAGGGTTTTGGTCACTCCCAGATCTCCTCCGGTTGTACCGTCATGTAGTTCCCTCAAAATCTCTGGTCTCCTATTTTTAGGGACTACAATCTGCTTCCTGTTCTTGCCTTCCTCTGGAGTTTCCAGGATGCGCTTCAGAAGTCCATTCTCCAGGATGAGGGAGTTCCACTGAGCCCAGTATGACTTAATGATGGGCGAGAAACGGGATTTAACTCCGGATCCATTTTCTGGATTTTCTGGATCTCCTCAGATTCTCAATGGTCATCGATGGCGGTAGTTATACAGAGAACAGCCCCTTTTTCTTCAGCTCGCTGACAAAGTTTGCATTCATCAGGGCATGATCTCCTCGATAGGGCATCAGCATTCTTATGGTGCTCCATCTCGATGTTCAGTCTCGAAGTCGAATTCTTGCAACCGCTCAATCCACCTGGCCAGTTGTCCTTCGGGGTTTTTAAACTGCAAGAGCCACTTCAGTGCTGCACGATCAGTCCTCAGGAGGAATCTTTTACCATAGAGATACTTGTAGAAATGTTCTACCCCCTTTACGACAGCCAAGAGTTCCCTGTGAGTAACGCAGTAATTCCGTTCAGGCTTGTTCAAGTTCTTGCTGAAATAGCCGATGACTTTCTCCCGACCGTCTTGGATCTGCGAAAGCATCGCACCAATTCCGACATTGCTTGCGTCGGTATCCAAAACGAAGTTCCCATCTGGCAAAGGGTAACTTAAGACGGGGGCACTCGTCAATGCTCTTTTCACTGTCTCGAATGATCGTTGGCATTCCTCGTCCCACTGGTACTGCACCTTCCCGTCTGTGAGTCTAGTAAGTGGCTTGGCGATGTTGGGAAATCCGGCTACGTACCGACGATAGTACCCCCCCCCCTCAGGAAACTTCTTAACCGATGGATATCTTTAGGTATCGGCCATTCCTGGACAGCTTTAACTTTCTGTTTATCAACAGCTACTCCCTCTGCAGAAACCACGTATCCAAGATATTGCACCTCTTCTTGGAACAGCTGACACTTCTTCAGGCTAAACTTTAGTCTGGAACTTCGAAAGCGCCGAAACACCTCCTCCAGGTTCTTCACGTGGTCTTCAAATGATCTTCCAACCACGATAATGTGGTTTCCATCAATCTTTCAAACGTCGCTGGAGCATTACACAACCCAAACGGCATCACCGTGAATTGGTAAAATCCTGAGCCGATGGTAAAAGCAGTCTTTTCCCGGTCTACCTTAGCTAGTTGCACCTGCCAATAACCGCTATTCAGGTCCAGGGTGGAAAACATCTTCAATCCAGCCAACGTATCTAGTGACACGTCTATTCTTGGGAGAGGTAGGCTGTCTTTTTTTGTAGCGTGCTTTAGTTGCCGATAGTTCACGCAAAATCGAGTTGAACCGTCTTTCTTTTTAACCAAGACAACTGGAGAAGCCCAAGGGCTATTGGATGGTTCAATAACACCTTCTTCCTCCATTTCGTGGACTATCCTATCGGCTTCTTCTCTTTTGGCTAGTGGTAGTCTTCTCACCGACTGTCGAATAGGCTGATCGTCCCCGGTATTAATTTTATGTTTCACTAGATCAGTTCGCCCTCTTTTTCCTTTCCCTACGTCGAGGATATCCTGATAGTTCCTAACGATGTCCCTCAATTTTGCTTTCTGGTTTGGTTTCAGATTCTTAGATGAGTCCTTCCAGTTCCTCAGATAGTTTACCTGGTGGTAATTCTGCATGCTGTGTGCTGACTACAGCGGAAATTGTTGAACAATGGTCCAAAGATGTTCCTTTTTTAACGCAACCCAGTAATGATTCATGTTCATTATTCTTACTGGCACAATCTCCTTGGCACGAAACAGAGTCTTCCCCAGTGCGATTCCTCTGCCTACATTTCCATCGTTAAGTTCAGGATCAAACATCATTACTGTTCCATCTTTAGCTTTCCCTTCTAGGTAAACGTCTACGATGATTTCAGCACTTTCCGGAACATCTACATCCTCTGCCAAGATTGCTCGAAGTATTATGTCGTCTTTTCCATGGAGCACCACTTCTTCGTCATTCACTCGTGGAATTCCATCTTTAAAGAATCCCTTGGATGTTTTTCGATGTCCACCACTAACGCCCGATGTTGGAATGTTGTATTTCTCAACACCATTTCAACCTCTATATCACCATGGACTTTCGCTGCTTCTCCTGTCGCTGTTCCCAGTTGCCATTTTGTTGGTTTTATCATCGTCTCTAAAACGATATTGGGCCTTCTAACTGTTTTAGTCGTATCTGTATCCAGCAGCATTACACAATGCCTCTTATTAATAATGCCATCTACAAAGACACTGTTAACGTGGTTGCGCAGCGAAGCGACATATGCGTTGATAGTAGGGGCCTGTTGGCTACAGGTCGACGATGGCCCCTTCACATCGACCCTCTTTAGTTATCTGAAGAGGAAGTCAAATTTTCTTCTAAGGATTGAGCATTTTCGTGTAATTTCTGTAGCTTATCTTCTAAAGACTTATTTTCTAGTAATTTGTCTTCTAGGGTTCTAGAATTTTACACTAATTTATGTTCTAACGACCCTTTCAAGTTTTTAGAATTTTCTAGCAGTTTGTCTTCAATGGTTTTAGAATTTTCTTGTAACGTTTGTAGCTTATCTTCTAAAGACTTAGAATTTTCTAGCAATTTGTCTGGTAATGTTTCTTTTAAACTTTCTTCCTTTTTTAATAGCATACTCATGTCTACATTGTGCCAGAAACTTCACACAAATAAGTATCAGGATTCTTATTACCTTCATTTATTAGGGCATCTCGTAGCCGTTGTATTAATTCACTTTTCTTCCCACTAATTTCTAAATCCCTTTCTTCCAGTTCTTTTTATTAAATCGGTCACTTTCAACTGGTCCAAATTCACTGTTTTAAACATTGTTACTCTAGTTATTTTCCAATTCCAAAATTTCACAAATACACCGAACACCTGACACCACTGTAATGTTTTTATTTTCACACTCGGGTTCTGTTCAGTTCTTGGATTTATTTAAAAGCACAGTCCAACTCACTCTAATTTATTTCCACTACTTTACACAATTTATATTCACATAACTATTTACAAATTATCTATACTTAACAATACGACCGTCGAGTACTGAATGAACCCCATAGCCAGCTGTCCGTATTTATATATTTCTCTCGGAATTTTCTAGTAAGTCAACGAGCTATCGGGAAATGTGTTCTCGAAGCTTCGACAAAATTCGACGAATTCCATTAACGCTAGCGGTCGGCCTCCGGTCGATAGACAAACAATATTTCGGCTTCCCAGAAATATCGGAAGAATGTTGCTTCCACGAATTGGATGATGGCCGATTGCACCGGCTATCGGATGAATTCTCGTAACAGTAATAATTTTATCAGCATTTCGGAATTACATTTTTGTCGGTATGTTTATTCGGAGAATGTTTGTTTTTGTTACATATGATCAATTTCGAGACGGTTTCCTTATTTTAGCAATGTAAAATTAAATGTTCTAACGATATTAGGTCCTTTGTAGTTATGTTCAGATTTCCGAAAGATATTGTTAATACCGCGCTGAATAGCCTTGGTGAAATTTCGTCACCTTGTCTGCCTCTTCTGTTAGAGTGAAACTGTGGAGGATCTAGGATTGGTTTGACGAGAGGGGCGCAAGTTGGACGTGTTGATAACCAAACTGGTTACCAAGGGCTGTTACTTAAAACTTAAAACTAAGCTTTGTATTATGCAGTTACTACTTTCCTACCTAATGTCTAAAATCGCAGAAGTTGACACTCCCGTTTTATTAGTCAACTGTCTAGTGTTTACCACTATTAATTATTTTTTTCATTTGCACTAAGCTATATCCGCCACTAGCCACTACTGGGAAATTCTGGGCTGGCTTTATATACATGGTGTCACGTATTTCGACGTGAAGGTAGAACCGGGGGAAAGGCCAACTCATAGTAGTTATCAGAAAAATATTTTAAAAATCCAAGTTACGTGTTTTTAAAATTATAAGCATTAAAAAACAATACCCTGTGAAGGTCTTTTCACTCCTGTTGATGCAAACATTTACTTTTCTTAATTTCTTTGATATGATTTAATACTGAATAAAGCTTCTGTAAACTGTTATCTAAAATTCATAGCCAATTGCTTCTGCTTGAAAGAAAATGTCTTTAAACAAACCAAGTATTAAAATGATTACTACGTCCAATTTTAGGTGATTGTATTAGGAAAGAGAGTACCACGCGAGGTTGGCAAGTATATTGAAAATTGAAATGTTGGCATATTTAATAAGAATTTAATGAAACCCAGTTTGATTTTTTTCTTATTTACATAAAAATAATTCTAGTGTACCTAAGGCTTTCCTTAACGCCAAAAGTTCAAGATTCTCCACTGAGTGAGATAGTGCAGTCATTTCACGCAGTGTGAGCGGGACAGATGTAACTCTAAATTGACAAAGATGAACAGAGTCATTTTTTGTTTGAGAAAGTTTTATGGTTGGATCATTCGATATTTCAAATAGATGGTTACATGACCACTTACATGATCATGTTAGTCTGAAGTTGGTAGACAATGTAACTTGTTCCTCGAAGTTTCCTTGGACTTCCATCGTCTTGAAGTGGTTGATGTTACAACGTTTCAATAGCTGTGTATCTGCTATCGTCATCATTCACCTGATAACGATAGCAGATACACAGCTATTGAAACGTTGTAAGATCAACCACTTCAAGACGATGGAAGTCCAAGGAAACTTCGAGTTACATGATCCTATTGGGTGTATGTTACATTCCTGGAAGTTCGGATGTCGCCCTATAAGAAGGACATTGCAAATCTGTCGAATATGTAATGGTTTGTTATCCGGAGGCTAAGTTAATGCTATGTGGAGATTATAACATTCTCGAAGTTACCTGGGGTAATGATAATCATAATCATGGTGTAGTTAATGAAAATGGTAATAGCCCTAGTGCCTCTGTATTGGCAAACAGCTTTGGAGTTCTTTGACTTTTTCAATAGAATTGTGTGCCTAACGTGAAAGATAGAACACTTGATTTAGTCTTTACCAATGATTATATTTTTTCTACATGCAAGTCGGACGATAATATACTTCCATCGTCTATTCATCATACACCCATTGAAATTTCGTTATTTTTTGCGAACTGTAACAGTAATAATTTAATTTACGAAAAGTTTTATTATGATTTTAGACAAGCTGATTATTTCGCGATTAACAATTTTATTGCTAGTTGTAACTGGAGATTGTTGTCCGACTTGGATGTTGAATCAGCTGTGGTTTATTTTTATGATATTGTGTACTATGCTATTGATTTGTTTGTTCCTGTTAAACGATTTAAATCTGTCTCATAGCCAGTTTGGTTTAATGGTCAGCTGCGTCGTTTGGTGGCCGAAAAGAAAACAGCCCATAAAAGGTTTAAATTCACTAATAGCTATGATGATTACTTAGTTTTTCCCATCTCCGAAGCGTTTGTAAAAATGTTAGTAAACAATGTTACGCATCTTACATTATTAATATTAGTCAGAATCCTATAAGGTTCTGGTGGTATGTTAAAAACATAAAAAACTCTCCAAATGTTCCGGAATCTATGTTCTATAAGCATGAAGTAAGCAATTCTGTGCAAGAATCGGTAGGTCTTTTTGCTAATTTTTTTCAACGGTTTATAAATTAGACCAGAATATTAATGTGCCACATTTCATTATAACGAGTCTGTTAATTTATCTTCTTTTTCTGTATCTGCAACAGACATCATTAGTAGAATTAACGCCTTTCTTTAAAGATCTGTTGCGGTCCTGATGGTATTCCATTACATTTTTTTGGTAAATTGTGTTTATACTCTTGCTCTTCCTTTGAAAACAATCTTCAACCTGTCCTTTTCGTCTGGTAGGTTTCCCAGTTTTTGGAAGTATAGCTTTCTGAGACCAACCCAAAAAGGGGGGTCTAAAGAAAATATTGAAAATTACTAGACTATTTTTTCTCGCGATTCTTAGCATGGCAGTTCAGGCATATTTTCGTTTGCGAGCATCATGGTTTCCTTACAGATAGATCTACGATGACAAATCTAACTGTTTACGAGTCATTTTTAGTCAAACATTTTGAGAAAAGCGTGCAAATTGACTCTGTGTATACCAATTTTTCCAAAGCGTTTGACAGAGTTAACCACAGAATACTTCTAGACAAACTCCATGCTCTAGGCTTTAACCACCCTCTTTTAAAATGGGTACAGGGTGATCAATGTGTTAAAATAGGTGGTTGTCTTTCTGGGATTATGGATGTGTCTTCCGGGGTTCCTTATGGTTCACATTTGGGACCGTATCTTTTTAATTTATTTATAAATGATATTTACGAAATTATTAATATGTTGATGTACGCGCACGATCTTAAACTTTTGAGAGAAGTTGCTAATTGGCATGCTGTTATTTTACTCCAATCTTATTTGAACTCATTGTGTGCATGGTGTATTAGCAATGATCTTGATCTTAATATTATCATGTGCTATATTATGTAGCAGGTGTCGCTATTGCATCAATAGGAGTAGAAGCCGGTTTGAACAAAATTTATAGCAATTTATTGCAACTTGATGTATGTTTTATTTTTTTGTAGTTCTAACCTAGTAAGTTACAATCTCAAATTTTATTATGATACTGATTACTTTCCAATAGGTGGGATATATCTTTGAAAAGGGGTTGAAGTAAATGCCGTCACCCATCTGACATCCCGAATATTTAATTTAAACGTAAACTTAGCATTTAATTTTTAGTTACTTGCCATCCTCGCGTAATACTTTTCCTAGTCACTTAAAATTAGGCCAGGTATTGATTTTGAATATTTGGTTTTGTCAAAAAATGACATTTTCTTCCAGTTTAAGAGCAGTTGGCTATGAAATTTGGTTTACAAATGCATTATTCAGTATTGAAACAACAACAAAGATAACATTTGCACCAACAGGAGTGAAAATACCATCACAGGGTGCAGATTTACATCTTAAAATTAGGCCAGGTATTGCTTTGAATATTTGGTTTTGTCAAAAAATGATATTTTCTTCCAGCTTAGGAGCAGTTGGCTATGAAATTTGGTTTACAAATGCATTATTCAGTATTGAAACAACAACAAAGATAACATTTTCACCAACAGGAGTGAAAAGACCATCACAGGGTACAGATTTACCTCTTTGGAATTAATAATTTAAAGGCGTTAAGGGTTTAGTTTTTACACAATATTTCTCCAGGCTTCCACCAGCGAATTTTCGTTCAAACGTTCTTCTATCATTTCCAGTTGTATTTTTCATACTTTTCACAATTTTTTCTATGAATACTTCAGATATATTTTCTGTGTTTGTGAGTTATGAAGGCTTTATATGGGTTTTTATAGAATTTGGTGACATTATTTTGTTTCTTGCTGTTATTCTGATGTTTCCTTCACTAGATGCGATTACATGCCTTTCCCGATGATTAATTGCGTTTTTGTAACTGTTTTTTGATTACAAGTTGCCTGTTTCACCAGTTTTCCTTTGTTGTTGTTTGATGTCCCGCAATCTCCTTTCTAAACTTTTGCACAATTTGGTATATTCTTCACGCTGGATGCTTGATACGTATCTAATAGTGTGCGAACTATACTAATCTCTCTCTTCTCATTTACCAAACCCAAAGTGACTCATTGGACCCATTGCCCTTTACCCAATTTGACAATAAACTTTCCGATTATGTATTTGAAATCACTCTTTTTGGTATGTAGGTAATACAGCACTGATTTCATTGTAAATTTGATTCATCTCTTCGCCAAATTATCTTATTGATATGACATACATTTGTATTATTTGAATTCGGTATCTTTTCAAAAGTAACAATAGTTAAAACTAGTAACACAATTTACAGGATATTCCAATGATTTTAATGATACATCTTTTATGGACGAGAAATCCTAGTTTTTCCAATTGTTTGTAGTATAGGAGGTTGCCTAATTCAAGGGTTACTAGTCCTTCGTTTTTTCGTTTGACTTCATATTCCAATGATAGGTCATTTGATTTTTGGTTCTTCTTATTTTAACCTTCAATTCTGGTTAGGCTAGGATTGATAGTGTTCTGCAGTTATATGGTACTAGATGTAGGGTAGTCGACGTTTTCTCTCCCAGAATATATAAGGCAGACCAGTTTCTCCGGTGTGGGCTTGTTTACTCATCTGGGGTTAAATTCCATATGTTCTGTGATCTGACATATTTGGGGATTTGAGGCAGCCTTAATAAATTATGGAGCACCCTATGTAATAATTTTTAAAGATTAAACTACTTAACTCTACTCCTCCCTATATTTCAAATATCCTATCTGTGCAAACGATAATGAGCCGTGCTATTTCACATTTTTTCCTCATATTTTTTTAAAGCACAGTAATATAATTTCACTTCATTTAAACCATCCTTCATTTGCAACTTTTTCTAACTTTGTTTGAATCACACTGGATAACTTGACTTCGCCCCATATTTCAGGTACTCCATATATGCAACAGCTCATCTTCTACCCTATATATCAAAATTCTTCCAACTTTTTTTACCCACACTGTATAATTATTATATTTTAACAACCTTGTATATGCAACTAGTTATGGGCCACCCAATACAACATTTTTTTACCACTCTGTATATTTACAATTCTAGTCCACCCTATATTTCATCTATACGGTATATGAAACAGCTTGTGGATCATAACATTCCTTTATAATATTTTTTAAACCTTCCTGTATAGCTGTAATCATACTCGGCTACATATTTCAACAATCCTATAATATGCTACTTGAAAATTTGTGAACTACTTGTCGATATAAAACATTTTTTTAACCACCCTATAAACTATAATTCCACTCTATCTTATATTTCAACCACCCAGTATAAACAACTGCTTCTAACATTTTTTCAACCCATTTCATCACTTTAATAATCGCGCAAGAAAATTCAAATATCCTAAGTGCTTACATAACATATTTTTTTATCCACACTGTAAAAATATAACTCTATTTTATAATTACTTCACCCACATTGTATAAGCAACTACTTATGACCCTAACAATATAACTTTGTGTTATCTACCCTGCATAAATATAATTCAACTCCACCCGTTTTTCAGCTACCGGGTATATACAACTCTTTATGGTCCACTCAGTATATATTTTTCGAACCACCCCGTATAACTTCCTCCTTATTTCAACCGCATTGTATATATGCAGCTACTTACGGGCCACCTAATTTACCTTTTTTTTCAATCCGCTCAAAGTTTTACCTATCCTATATACGGAACACCCTGTAAAATTACACTTGATATATCAGTTGAAATTTTTTTAAAGCGAAACATGTTACATAGTTACATATTGCCATATTCCGAATTTTGAATAAAAGCTAAGCTGATGCAAGTATCTATCAAATATTTGGTGAATGTGGAACCAATTGACTAATTGTGTATTACCAAACATTAATTTTTCCCTATATCTACCGTTTCTGTTAAAGTAGGGAGATAAAATGTATACCAGATTTTTAAGTCAAATTATAAGCTTTGCAACAAAAAAACATTTAGCAAAAACAGTTCAGTGGTTATTAAGTGATGAGGCAACAAACAACCAGACATTTACAATTTTATAATAGTATAGATTATACAAAATCAACGGTCTTCTTACTGAAATAATAAAATTTTGCTGAATAATTCACAATAAACTTCGCAGACCCAAATTTTCATTTTCACTAACAATTACCGGTAAAAATATATGATCAAATATAGGAAGACGCCTGTAAATGTGATTAAAGATATGTATCAAAGATTAGGTATTACAATATCAAATATCTTTGACAAAAATGTTTTATCAATGGTATTTGATCAAAGATTTGACAGTGTAAAGCGGCCTTTGGATTGATACACAGTATTTCCTGGACTATAAGCTAAATAGTCGATCTGAGGTGTAAAGCGATATAAAAGTTACTTTCTTCCAGGTTCTTGGAGTTAAAATTCCCTGGTTTTAGTTTTATACTAACTTGGTTTCTTGGTATTCATCCGTGTATGCGATAAATGGTCCAAATGGCTTTTGGGATCACCGCAGAGTTCTCGCAAAACGGCTGCTTAGGCTTTGAGTTATAGAGTAATTGACCCTTTGCTTTTTTGTTGTAAAATAACGTCAATGGTTAAGCTTTGTAATATTTTTTGTTACATCCACTGCAATTGTTGAGGAGTACTAATCCCAATTTCTATTATAGTGTTAAATTACTGCGTTAATAAGAAATAAATTAAAAAAACTGCGTTTTTTTCATCAATTTTATTTCTTAATCATATTTCAATATAAAATTCATATATTTATATACTTAACTTGCGTTTATCGTTCTCCATTGTAAGTTTTTGCTCAATTTTTTCAGAATCTATTTGAATCTAAAACAGGGAGAAAAGATTATTTAAATTATCTAATAATAAGGCTCAATAATCTTACAGATTCATTTAAAGAAGTGAATTTATTATTATTCTCCGGCTTTCCCAATTTTTCTAAATATTTTTGTCTCAGGTACAACACTGTGTCAATGTGGGTTTTGTGCTTAACAGCAAGGTCTAATGCTCTGGAAATGCAAGAAATACGTCAGAATATATTATGGAATCTTTAGTCAATATTATTTTATAATTGTAGTTTATGAGATCATCGGGGTAATCTAAAACAAAGTTCCATTGTTTAAATACTAGTGTTCGACAGTAGCTTGTACAGTACTTCTGTGGAAGTTTATGATAACACCGGAAGCCCAAATAAAAGTTTGCTGCTTTCGAAATTTCCAATCCCAAAACCAAAAACAATGTCCACTTAGGACCTCTTCACAAAAAGTAATGTGGAAATAAAGGCATTACTGATTAGAAGTACAAACATTTATTTTCCAGCCTGTTTGGTTTACTGGTGTACATAAGCTTCCAACTACTTCCAGTAGGTGATCCTCTGGATTGGAATACATATTGTGAATTCTTTAGTATAGACGATATATAATTACATGAACAGGAAACAGACATATAATGATTGTTTTCTTGTGCAGTGATTCATAATAAAATATTAATTTAATATATTACGATATTCAGCAACAGTGTGATGATTAAAAAACTATCAATAAATAAAAAACTACAAAGTTATCTTGTAAAGTTTATTTGAAAATAACTTTTGTACTTCTTGCTTATAGACATTAGCATGTTGCTCAAGTAGTTTTACAAATGTTGCATGTTTGAATGAAACAAGCGCTTCTTCGATCATCAAAAAACGTTGACGACTCAGTTTTTTTATGTGCAGCATGAGAAAGAAGTTATCCATGAATTCAGTGTTTTGAGTGGTCATGGTGAAGAACTACTATTCTTCAGCGGTTTGTTCATTTTATTGAAGACTTTTACCAACTAAATGATGGTGTGCCATTCAAGATCCACCATCATACGTCGTTGCATTGGTACGTTGCAACATGTCGAGTTTTTCCGAAGAAATACGTGATCACTTATTTTAAGTGCTTCTTGTGCCAACACTTTTAATTGGATTTATTTTCAGACTCAAATGCACAGATTCGTCGAAGACCATAGCTGATTCAAAGCTGTCGAAACGTCCAAGCCCCTAGCCAGCGGGGGATCTGGGGGGTTCAACCCCGATATTTTGGAATTTTGGGTTTTCCGATTTAATTTTAACCAATTAATCATCTGTTTCATAAGAAAAACTTTCATATTTATACAATTTTATATATCCTGGAAATACATAATCAAAAATATAAATTGTGCAGTCCAGCCCATCACCAATCAATCGAGTGTTCTGGAATCCATAAAGGAAATTTCTCGGCGGTTGTTTGATCTTCTAGATCTTGCCGATAGGAAATATATAAATACCGTCTAGTAAACAGCAAGTGTTTAAGATAAATTGTATGTAGTTGTGTGAATATAAAATTAGTGGAAATAAATTATCGTAAGTTCAACTGGGTGTTTAAATAAATCCACGAACCTAGAGTGAAAATAAAAACATTACAGTGGCTGATTTAGAAATGAGTGGGAAGGAAAGTAAATTAATATAACAGCCTAACAAGTGAACAATTTGTTTGAAGCTTCTGGTAATGGGGACATGAGTATGCTATTAAAAAAATGGATGAAAATTCGTTAGAAAATAAACTAAAAACAGTACTAGAAAATTTTAAAAGACTAATTGCAAGAAAATTCTGAAACACTAAAAGACAAATTACTAGAAAATTCTAAAACATAGAAGACAAATTAGTAGATAATTCTAAAACCCAGGAGGCAAATTAGTAGGAAATTCTAAAAACACCAAAGACAAAAAAAAACTCTGAAACCTTGAAATAATCCTTAGAATACTGGAAAATTCTAAATCCTTAGAATAATTACCAAATAACTTTAAACATTGAAAAAATCCTTATAAGCCCAATTATTGGAAAATTCTAAATCCTTAGAATAAAATTTGAAAAGCACGATACAGAAAAATTCAGAAATACTTGAGGAGAGAAAATGATCGAAGAGCTGAAGCTGATGAGTGTCAAAAATGAAACACCGATAGAAGGGATAAAACGGATAATGGAGGGTGAGATTAGCAAAATAAAAGAACAGGTAGTCACAATACAGAGGAGATAAACTCCACCAAAGACCGAAAGCACAAACTGTCCCGAAGTAGTGGATTCGAAAATTGGCATCCAGGGAACAGGATACAAAATTAAACCTCCACAAAGCAATAGCATTAACCCTCACCTTAAGAGGGAAATGCTACAGAACAACTGGTCAAACATTTAGAACTGAGGTATGGACAAACGCATTTGGAGTACGATTATCACTTCCAACTGAAAAATCGTTACCACACATCAAATGAATCCCCATAAGAGTCTGAAGTTGATATTGCTCGCAAGCCCGTAGCCAGCGGGGGGGGGGGGGGGAGTCTGAGGGTTCAAACCCCCCCGAAATTTTGGATGTTTGGTTTCAAGATTTAATTTTAACCAATTTATCATGTGTTTCATAATAAATTTTATATTTATACAATTTTATATATCCTAGAAATACATGAGCAAAAATATACATTTTCCAGTCCTAGTCAGCCTATCACCAATCAAAATCCAATCCACCGAAGTCCTGTTGTCGAAATGGAGGTTCCTGCAAATATCGTCATACCATAAAAAATTCTGAGGAATTCCAGGGCGATATAGTCTTAAGGATCTCTATATGACGAGCTTTCATACGATATTTCGTAGATTCAATGTGACGGGCATTTATCCGAAATTTTGTGGAATCTAATAGGTAGCCTGTCTGTCGCCTCGAGGCCGGCGGCTAGCGTCGAGTGTTCGAGAATCCAAGGAGGTAATTTCTCGGCGGCTTTTTGACCTTTTAGATCTTTCCGAGAAGAAATATATAAATACGGGAAGCCGACAAAAGGATTCATTCAGTATTTGGTTACCGTCCACTAAATAACCGGTGTTTAAGGTAAATTGTATATAGTTGTGTGGATATAAAACTAATAGAAATAAATTACAGTAAGGTCGACTGTCTATTTAAATAAATCCACAAAACCCATAGTGTAAAGTAAAAACATTACATAGTTTGTGGTCGCCAGTCGTCATCAGCTGTTCTTCTCACAAGAGATTGTCCTCTCGAAAAACTTTAAGCATTTGATACATATCATTGAATAAGTTGATACGAGATGTAATGCTTGACATCTATAATTTAAGAGAAACTAACACAGAGAGGTTCCGAATTTAGAGCCGTTTCGTGTCACTGTACGTATCTCGTAATTCTGAGTTAGGATGCCATGCTAAACTTAACAGATTAAGTTCACCTATCAGAGATATTTAATACTCCCATCAAGGTCTCATTTTTTTACGCAAAACATTGTCCTCTCCAAAAATTCTTTTCGTATCTGAAGTTTTAGATATATAACATTACATATCGCATCAACATCTTTAAAATAACTTTTTTTCTGTTCCAACTTTCAAAGCCTTGCCTGCATAGAGCCTCGGTGTAAACAAAGTGGGGAGATCGTTAAAATACCATGAATTCACCGTAAATATATTATGTATTTAGTCTATTTGTTTTATTTGCACATGTGTAAACGTGGTGTATTCACGGTCTATACACGATATATTCTGTATCTACGGTAGTAGGTATACTTACCAGGAAATTAAAACAAGTTGGTGCTGAGGTTCAAACTCGGTTCTTTTAGACAGCGACGCGGCTTTTCCTGTGACTGCGCTTTAAGAGTTTAAGTCCCCGGTGTAAAGACCAGGAATTTGTCTCATTTGTACCCGAATGATAATAAGGAGAATCTCTTCCAATTTAAATTCTCTTCAGTGAACCGGAATGAAAACTTCTATTTTTTAATATTAACTTACCATTACGAATATAGAAAAAAGTTTTTAATTGAGTTATTGTTCGTTGCTGACCTTCTTCACTTTTAATAACTTATTTTGGTAGGTACTATTTTGGCGATGTGAGTATTGTGTTTGTGTAAATCTTAATTACTTTTGAAGAAACTGTTCTGTATATAATCGTCATGTGTATACTGTATATACTGCACTACTGCAGGAACAAATATACAATGTGTAGACGGTAATAACATTTGGAAGCATAGTGTGTGTATACAAGAATCATTTTTTTCAAAAATAGTGCAGATATACACAGACACAGATATCGCCAAAGTAGACCAAAATAACTTTCTAATGGTGAAGAAGGTCGACAACTTACAAAAAACCATTTAAAATTCGTACAGCAAAGAGCAAACACTCAGTAAATTTTTGCCAAGTTTGCTTATTCATAATAGGAAATTAATATTGAGCAAAAGTATTTCAGCAAAATATCGAAACCAGCCGTTTATTTAACTTAATTTTAATTTATTAATTTAGCTACTTATTCACGATACAAGGTACTAAGCAAGTAACTCATATTTAGAACAAACTGACACTCATTAGTTCAGTATTATTACTAGTATAAGTAATGCCGTTGATTCACCGTGTATACACTTTATAGATGGGCAAACCGGCTACTTTTAAATAACAGTTGCTATTTTTATGGCTTTTTGCTTCTAACAATTGAAAATAGCACATAACAATTATATTTTTTTACTGTCAAATTCCCTTTGGCCGTCTTTTGAAAAGAAACTAAAACATACTAAATTCATATTTGTTGGCTGATAATAAGGTAGAGATCTTTCCATTTAGTACGATATAGAATATATTTGAGAATGTAGGTTTTTGCGGCCAGAATCATAGCTGATTCTACTTTTTCCGGATTTGGACCGCGTCATTTTTTCGAATTAATTTATTTATATACCTAAACCGGCATATAAACAAAGTTTTCCGACATTTCGCCCACACTTATAAGAGGCTTTTTCAAGGATGAGAAACAACAAAACAAATGTTACTTACCTTGCGGCGACTCCATTCATTTAGTCTTTTTCTCACAAACACACTTTGAAACTTCACTTTTATTAAACTTGCCACACTGGCGCACACATTGTAAATGACTAATATGTACGAAGACATAATAATTCCTGGACGTGTTGGTTTCACAGTTGCAAATGGTCGCCGGGGCCACTCTGTATACAGACAACCAACACATACCGACATATATCTGCACGCCCGGTCCCATCATTATCCATCTCAGAAACGGTCAGTCGTGAACTCCCTGGTGCATCGAGGTACATTTATTTCCGAACCCAAAAGTTTGAGAAGGGAATTAGCTTGGGTAGCGGGTAGTCTACTAAACAACGGCTACAGTAAACGAGAGATTCGCAATTCCATTTCTCGTCCCTAAAATCCCCTTCCTAAGAAATAATTGTTACATAGGAAATCAGTAGCATATTTGCCATATATCAGCAAGGTCACGGATAGGATTGGGAAGCTTCTCCATAAGAACGAGGTGAAAAAAGTTTACAAACCACTATCCAAAATCTAACAAATGTTACCCTCTCCAAAGGATAAACAAAATCCTCTTTCATCTAAGGGTGTTTATTCCATTTCATGCTCGTGTGAGGCAGTATCCATCGGTGAAACAGGTCGATCTATAAACACTCGTCTGGGTTAGCACAAACGTTGTTTGAAAACGGGCCTGCTTTCAAACTCTGAACATCATCACGAACGGGCACCAAATCCTCTTAGACAGCTCCTCTGTCGTGGCCAAATCTCCGTATTATTTCATCAGAAAATTCCGTGAGGCCGTTGAAATTGCCAAAAATCCCAAGAATCTCAACCGAGGTTTTGAACTTTCGCCGATCTGGTAATCCTGCATCAACATTTCAACAGAAATCTCATCAAAAAAGTTTAATAAAAGTGAAGTTTCAAAGTGTGTTTGTGAGAAAAGACTAAGTGAATGGACTCGCCGCAAGTTAAGTAACATTTGCTTTGTTTTTTCTCATCCTTGAAAAAGCCCCGCATAAGTGTGAGCGAAACGTCGGAAAACTTTGTTTATATGCCGGTTTAGGTATATAAATAAACTAATTCGAAAAATGACGCGGTCCAAATCCGGAAAAAGCCGAATCAGCTATAGAATATATTTGTAACAGATTATATTAATTCATATAATTATCCATCTTTAAGCGATTTTGTGAAGAGATTATTTGGCATTATTATTAAGTCAGAGCCTGACAAGAGGCTTTTCTCAAAAACTGGAAAACATGTCATAGAACTCGGTTATCCACTATAAAGTACAAAGAAATTTGTTTTTGCAACACAATCTGTAATAACATACTTAACATTTTATATACTGCATTTGTTCCATTTGTACGTAGTGTATACCTGGCCACAGCCACAGAGAATGAACTGTAGTGTCTATTCCGTTGTGAGGCTCCGCGTAGTCTATTCCGCACTTATGTAAATTCAATCTATTTTTCAATAGTTCTATAAAGTTTTGGAATAGCACTGATCTAAGGTAAGGTGAAATGTGCACAAATAAATCATTCGGTTGGGTCAATTTGGCCAATGTCGGCTAAGATAACAGTAGCAGGTTTCATATGGGATGGAAGATGGTCTGATGGGTTAGGCCATGTTGAACGTAAACGATGCTCGATGCGTTGCGTTAATGTGACAACCGCAAACTATCAAACACATAAAAATCATTAATGTTGTCCTTACTGGAAAATAAATTCGAGCAATTATAGCGATTTTGTGTTGTTGCATTGCTCATGCAGTTGGTTTGTTTTCGCCCGATGAACCGATTTTTCGCGAAGGAAGTGACATAGACGTAACGCACCGTGTATACCGCGTTTAAGTTGTATATAGCCTTACTTTGTCCAATTGTGTAAATTAATATTCATATTGATCGCTTGAAAGACCATTCCGTTGTGTAGAAAGATCGATTCAGCTTCCGGATTCTTTCCACCCAGAAGTGTTAAGTGGGCTTTTTGTTCAGCTTTAGTGGGCAGTGTCTGGAAATAAAATATTTAAAGTAAAAACTCAGGTTCTAGAAAATTAGTAATCAATCAAGGAGTTTTACCAATGCCATTTTATTTACCTTGATATACTGTATGTACAGAACTTTTACATGATCGTTTATATTTGCGTACGCTTCCTCTGCAGCATCCAGGGTGTCAGAATTCGACTGCGTTGCCAACACAGCTAAGCAGGCCCAAGTAGTCTTACTGTTTATGGTTCGACAAAGATTCAGGGCATCCGTCCATTTGTTTTCATCTACATATCTGTAACAGTGGGTATGTGAATTCCTAAGAAAAACATTTTTTAAAATAGCAAAAAGGTTTAGTTTGTACCAAACAGGGGGCGATCTATTATTAATTTACCCCATTAGAGGAGATCATTCTGTGTGATTTTGTTTTGCCTTGCTATTGCAATTGCACTGAAGGTAGTCGATCTGCAGTCTAAACTACGAACGGATCCGGGGGGGGGGGGCATGGAGAAGCGATCATCCTAATTTCTATCGTTATTATTAATAACACACAAAAATAAAATATTTTGCGCATCGGACTAAATTACTATAACCCGATGTTTTTGAGGTGGCTCTGTCCGAATCCGAGTTCCGTTTGACTGTACCAGATGACGTTCAGGATCATTTCAAGGTCAAACCGAGAAAAATACACTGTGGCGGGGTAACCATTATGTGTTGAAGTTGGATTCCGAGGTCAGTTTGATCTCTTCAGGTTATCATCAAGTTTATTTGAAACTCAACTCGACAATAAATTACTGGGGAGAGGGCAACCATGCTTATAATATGTTTTTGGTGTCGCTAAGTTCGAATCCGAGGTACGTTTGAGCACGTCATGGTTATGGTAATTTCAAGATCAAACTGTTGACCTTGACCATGACTTAAAAGGGCCAAACTGATCTCGGATTTGGAGACAGTGACCCCAAAACATATAACCATAGTTTCCTCACCACAGTGAATTGTTCATGGTTTGACTTTGAAATGGCCTTGAATGTGAAGTAAAGAGGTCAACAAGACCTCGGAATCGAACCCAGCGACCTCGAAAACATAGGATTATAGTGGTCTAGTCAGATGCGCAGGTTTTTTTTATTTTGTGTGGTTGTATAATACTTGATCACTTCGTGAAAAATAAATAAATATGTTTTAAATATATAGAGGTACTTACCGACAACGACATCGCAACATCCAAAATCGATGTTTAGTAATGTTAAAATGCCTAGAGTACGTGTATGTCGAATGTAT